>CALYLW010000510.1:477530-518849 GCA_944989445.1 Ampullaceana balthica | reverse complement strand
TATTTGACCGCCCCCCCACGTCAGCTAGTCCACATAAAGTAATAAAATTAATTATAATAATAAGCGGGAGTAGTTTGTACCTTAAAAAATATATACATTATTAATAATAATTCATAATTAATTATTTATCAATAAAAAAAAATTAAAATATTGTTTTCTTAAATTTTAAACGAATTTTTATCGAATTTTTATTGATTAAAATAATTTTAATCGATAAAAAATTTCAACGATTAATCGAGAAATTAATCGTTAATTTCCGCAGCCCTAGTATATATGTATATATATATATATATATATATATATATATATATATGTGTGTGTGTGTGTGTGTGGGTGTGTGTGTGCATTTATATATATATATATATATATATCTAAATATATATATATATATATGTATATATATACAGATATATATATATATATATATATATATATATATATATATATATATATATATATATATATATACATATGAAGACCTCAAGGGAAGAAACGGCTATGTGACATTTTTGAATTTTTTTAGTTATCCCATGTATCTAATACAGGATCAAAAATAAAATGCTCTGAATGAGGTTTCATGAAAAAATTATGTCTCTGGCCCTAATAAAAATTCAAATCTTTTTAGTTATATTATAAGAAATCTGTATAATTTTGAACTTTTAAACTTGAATATCTCGAAACTACAAAAATGTGACATAGCCGTTTCTTCCCTTGAGCTCTTCATATATATATATATCTAATATATAAAGCTCAAATGTTTGTATGTTTGTATGTTTGTATGTTTGTATGTTTGTATGTTTCACTTTTCGACTTTCTGTTAGACAATCACGGAAAAACCAAATGACGGACGGGGACCAAATTTGGCAGGACGGTTCCTTTTACCCTGAAGGTGGTTTTAAGTTAGTTTTTGTAATTGTCCCTTTTGCCCGAATGCCGTAAATTAAAAAATCAGAAAATGCAGAGACAAAGAATAAAAAATGTAACCTCATTTCTGTATTGAACAAATTTACGCGGACGTTCAAATGCCATTCAAAGCGAGTTACTTTTGGTGACGTTTTTTTCCCCAATGCCAATACTTTATTTTCAGCCGTGCGCATTTGAAAAAATATTATAATGTCTAATTACGGTGCGCACATTATCGTGTACGCTTCATAATTTGAGCTGTGTAGTACAAATAATTGTCGTTTTCTTTACTGTTACTTTCTATATATTAGATAGACACGTAAACATATTTAATTACAACTGCCCTACGATGCATAAGATTTAATTGTTTACACGTTTAAATTTAATTGCGAATTTGTTTTAATTATTTTCTGTTCCATAACTCGACATTTAATGAAAAACCTAATCCCTATATATATTGCGCCTAAGCGCGTCCGAAGCCGTGTGTGTGCGTGGGTGCTCGCTATGCGGGGTAACTCCCGAAAATAAAATAAATTATTGAAAATTAAATAATAAACATTTTGGTGTCGAGATTAACAAGACGGCGTTTCTCGCTATAAAATATTGTGACTTGACGTAATAGTTCGAGCTCATATTAATTTGTAAAATGGAAACAAAGTAAAAAGAGCCGCGGTTATTTCAATGAAATGTGATTTTTTTTAATGGTACTATCTGTTTGTGTGTTTATGTTTGTGTGTATAAGTGTGTGAATAAAGTGAGCGTGTGTGTGTTTATGTTGTGAACTAAATGTGATGAAACGGATTATTTTTATGTCTGATAATGTTGCGCCTCCAACAAGAATACGTATATTTTTTTTGTAAAAAATTACAGAATTAATATATGTTTGCAAATTATATCTTTACACTGTTTCCTTTATGTATTTTCGAGATGTATTTTATTCAGCCGTTCGAAAAATTTATTTGCTTTGGTCTTTCTCCAGATGTCTACATTTATGTTCAACGTTAATCTACCTAACATTTTTGTTTACAAACCATAGTCATTGTTTTTTTAGCGCAATATTTTAACAATATTTATATACTATTATTTTCTATTATTTTCTTTATTATCAAATACACAGTATCATTTTACCACTTTTCTTTATATCTTTTATATGTTTAATTTAAATACTTAATGTATTTGACATTTTACAAGTTAGTTCTAAATAATCAAATACTAATCAAATACTAACAATGTATTCAATGCATCAGAGAAAGAAAGCACATGAGTGAAACCAGATACCAAACACTATAGCTTAGCCACTGTTAATATTCTTTTTGCATAAATTAAGTCAAACATGCTAGGTAAGCTATATTTATCAATGATTCTTAGGTGGGATATTTATTTTCCTTCGGTGCTTAAATAGTTTACACGATTTTTTTTTCTGGAACGATTGCTCCATAAACTGCCCCAAGGAAATAGAAGGAATGAAAAAAATAATCGGTACTGTTATAGACGAAAATGGATTATATATAGGAGTTATATGCACGGACCAATGAGTGTGGGTAATAAGTGGAACAGTTATTTTTATATTGAGAACAACTTTATGACCTTTTGAAATGTACCATTTATTGGTGGGGTAAGAGTCAATAATATCGCCCAACCCTGGATGACATAAACACTATAGCTTAGCAACTGTTTTTATACTTTTTGCATAGATTAAACTAAATCAGCAGGTTACATTTTAAGCCCAGACCTTGCGATTCAAAATGTTTCTTTAAAACAAATAAACCCCATGAACACCTTACTTAAGCATCAAAATTCACATAAATAATATGCTTTTCCCCATAAAAAATCATTGCTAAGAAAGGTATTTAACAGCTTACAAAACTAAAACATTCATTAAAAAAAATAGTTACATTTCTAGAACAATGAGTTGCGTGGCACACACTTCAGGTATAAACTGTACGGTTCTTTAAGGTATACATATATTTAGTGTAAAGACATATCGCGGGTATTACGACTCATATATAGGTTCTAGCTTCAGAAAGTGCGTGCTCAAGCGAAAAAATACACTAACAGCAACTGATATTTAGACATAACAGCTTGATTTTATTTGAGCAATATTATGCAACGAGGATACATTTTTGTATAAAGACTGATTTCAAAGGCAGATCATGTTGTTTACTAAATGGCAGTTTTCTATTAAGCTGTATACACTTTCTTGAAAAAATTCTTTTTAAATTATTCTAATTTAATATCAAATGCCTACAAATATATGTTATATATTAAGACCATTACCAAATATGTCATTTTATAAGCTAAAAAATGCTACAACGAAAAAAGGCTTAAATACAAATACAACGAAAAGTAATCCTTTATTTTAGTGGAACAAGTATCTGCCAACTTATTGCTTTGTTAATACTAGAAGAAAAGAGTGGAAAGTCTTTTCAAAATGACGCAATTTATTAGAAAATCAATCTCTAGGAATTTAAATAAAAAAACAAACATTGTTTTTATGTTAATATTCGTGTGTAAAGAAAATAGCAACCCGTAAACCTTATTTCCACCCTCCACTAAGCATACATATTCAAATAAATATTATCTGGCTCAAATAATAACTAATTCGTCTAAAACTAATTTCATGCTTAAACTATACAATGGTATTGGTGTTTTTCTGAGCATTTTCCTAGAACCAAAGGAATCATATGGAAATATATTTTTAATTTTTGTTTATTCATGTGAAAATAAATTGAGCCTTGCCGATTAGATTTTTATAACTCTTAAGTACCTTTCATATTCTGTAGGAGTATATTATATAGAGAAAAGCATGCGTTATTAAAGCAGACATACCAAAACTGATGGTTAATATTTAAATTCATCATAATTTCTATTTTCTCGACACACATATCGTGAATTTTATAAGACATGGTTTGATTTATCACTACCCTAATTTCATGATGCATTTACATTAGGGATATTAAGCCCTAACTTATATGTCATTTTATAAGCTAAAAAAGCTACAATGAAAAAAGGCTTGAATATAAATACAAAGAAAAATAATCCGTTATTTAAGTGAAACAAGTATCTGCCAATTTATTGCTTTGTTACTATTCTAAAAAAAATATCCTATTCGTCTTGAACTAATTTCATACTTAGCTTAAAAAAATGGAGTGGGTGATTTTAAGAGCTTTTCCCTAGAACCAAAGGAATCAAAGATATTGTTTTAATTTTTTGATTTATGGAAAAAGAAATTTAGCCTTGCCCATTAGATTTTTTTAACTGTTAAGGACCTTTGTTATTCTGGTAAAGTATATCGAGAAAAGCGTGCGTTATTAAAGCAGAAATACCAAAATTGATGGGAAATATTTAAATTCATCATACTTTCTATTTTCTAGACACACATATCGTGATTTTTATAAAGAAGGGGTTTGATTTATCACTACCCTAATTTCCTGATACGTTTACACTTATTATTAAGGGGAATGTGAAACTCAAATCCAACTAAAGTTATTTTCATTGTGCCTACCCGTAGCATCGCACGGGCATTGCTCTCGTATATATATATATATATATATATATATATATAAGCCGCATTTGTTGTCTGTCTGTTCCCTAATAACTCAAGATCCAGACAACCAAATAACGTGAAATTTGGTACACGTACACAAAATTATACCGGAAAGGTTATTAAACAGGTTTCGTTCCATATATATAAGATACTGGGGCCCGGGGGCCCAAAATGTAGTTTTTCCCTATATGAGCTATATAAAATAAAAATTATTGAAAATTAAGACGTAAAATAATGACGCAAATTAATAAACATTTTGGTGTCGAGATTAACAAGAAGGCGATTATCGCCATAAAATAATTTTTTTTGTTGTTGTTGTTGCTTTGTTGTTGGTTGTTGCTTTGTTGTTGTTGTAGTTGTTGTTTTGTTGTTGTTGCTTTGTTGTTGTTGCTGTTGTTGTTTTTGTTGTTGTTGCTGTTGTTGTTGCTGTTGTTTTTGCTGTTGTTGTTGTTGTCCACATCCCTTGCCCTGCGACGACAATGTCCTTCATGTTGTTGTTGCTTTGTTGTTGTTGCTGTTGTATTTGTTGTTTTGTTGTTGTTGCTTTGTTGTTGTTGCTGTTGTTGTTGTTGTTTTGTTGTAGTTGTTGTTTTGTTGTTGTTTTGTTTTTGTTTTGTTGTTGTTTTTGTTGTTGTTTTGTTTTTGTTGTTTTGATGTTGTTTTTGTTGTTGTTTTGTTTTTGTTGTTTTGTTGTTTTTGTTGTTGTTTTGTTTTTGTTGTTTTGTTGTTGTTTTTGTTGTTTTTGTTTTGTTGCTGTTGTTGTTAAACCCGGGCGGGAGCCGGGTACTTGCCCCTAGTCCCTATATATATTGCGCCTAAGCGCGTCCGAAGCCGTGTGCGTGCGTGGGTGCTCGCTATGCGGGGTAACTCCCGAAAATAAAATAAATTATTGAAAATTAAATAATAAACATTTTGGTGTCGAGATTAACGAGACGGCGTTTCTCGCTACAAAATATTGTGATTTGACGTAATAGTTCGAGCTCATATTAATTTGTAAAATGGAAACAAAGTAATAAGTAAAATGTAAAAAAATCTTTTTTTAAAAAGGACACGCTTTTATTTACAAACATTTACAGACTGAAAGGCGCTGATTTCCCCTGCTCTTGATGTAAACACTGTAATTTACGAGGGCTAGAGTGAAACCAGTGAGCCGTGGAGGTCAACCCTAGCAGACGACTATACATTCGAAAGAGTGATAAACTAAAAATTGATTAATTTCATTACGGTACATTCGATCGATCTGAAATTTTGATACAATGCATTGTCATCCAAGATCTATATGTGGTAAAATTTTGAGATCTCTAGGACTATCACAAGTGGTTTAATTTTACGTTTCAAGATTTGAAGGAAGGATACAACATACAAACATTGTGACTTAAATATAAGCGTGTAATAAAAGCGTGTAAAAAGAGCCGCGGTTATTTCAATGAAATGTGTTTTTTTTTAATGGTACTATCTGTTTGTGTGTTTATGTTTGTGTGTATAAATGTGTGATTAAAGTGAGTGTGTGTGTGTGTTTATGTTGTGAACTAAATGTGATGAAACGGTTTATTTTTACACGCTTTTATTTAAGTCACAATGTTTGTATGTTGTATCCATCCTTTCTTCAAAACTTGAAACGTAATATTAAACCACTTCTGATGGTCCTAGAGATCTAAGAATTTGACCACAGATAGATCTTGGATGACAATGCATTGTATCAAATGTTCAGATCGATCGAATGTACCGTATTGAAATTATTGCATTTTTAGTTTATCTATAGTCTATATATAAGCATCGGTAACCCGTCTGCTTTGTTGACATCCATTAGTTCACTACGTGAAGACAAAACCGTGGTATAAAACGTTTGGCGGGCGCTTATGAGGTGTTTGGTATAAATAAAATAGTGGTAAAAAAGATGTGTGGGCTTCAGACGTGAATTTTAAAGAGTTTTTATTATAAGTTTTAAAAAATAGCTGTAAAAACAAAGTTTTTGACTATAAATCCCTTATATATGAGACATTACTAAAAGTAGTGATTATGTTAAAAGCGTGTCCTTTTTAAAAAAATATTTTTTAAATATTTAATTTTTATGTCTGATAATGTTGCGCCTCTAACAAGAATACGTATAATTTTTTTGTAAAAAATTACAGAATTAATATTTGTTTGCAAATTACATCTTTACACTGTTTCCTTTATGTATTTTCGAGATGTATTTTATTCAGCCGTTCGAAAAATTTATTTGTCTACATTTATGTTCAACGTATAGGTTCTAGCTTCAGAAAGTACGTGCTCAAGCGAAAAAATACACTATCATCAACTGATATTTAGACATAACAGCTTGATTTTATTTGAGCAATATTATGCAACGAGGATAAAGTTTTGTATAAAGACTGATTTCAAAGGCAGATCATGTTGCTGACTAAATGGGAGTTTTCTATTAAGCTGTATACACTTTCTTGAAAAAATTCTTTTTAAATTATTCTGATTTAATATCAAATGCCTACAAATATATGTTATATATTAAGACCATTACCAAATATGTCATTTTATAAGCTAAAAAATGCTACAACGAAAAAAGGCTTAAATACAATTACATCGAAAAGTAATCCTTTATTTTAGTGGAACAAGTATCTGCCAACTTATTGCTTTGTTAATACTAGAAGAAAAGAGAGGAAAGTCCTTTCAAAATGACGCAATTTATTAGAAAATCAACCTCTAGGAATTAAAAAAAAACATATTGTTTTTATGTTAATATTCGTGTGAAAAGAAAATAAGAACCATACACCCGTAAACCATATGTCCACCCTCCACTAAGCATACATATAAAAATAAATATTATCTGGCGCAAATAATAACTAATTCGTCTTAAACTAATTACATGCTTAAACTATACAATGGAATTGGTGTTTTTTAGAGCATTTTCCTAGAACCAAAGGAATCATATGGAAATATATTTTTAATTTTTTTTATTCATGTGAAAATAAACTGAGCCTTGCCGATTAGATTTTTATAACTCTTAAGTACCTTTCATATTCTGTAGGAGTATATTATATAGAGAAAAGCATGCGTTATTAAAGCAGACATACCAAAATTGATGGTTAATATTTAAATTCATCATACTTTCTATTTTCTCGACACACATATCGTGAATTTTATAAAACGTGGTTTGATTTATCACTACTCTAATTTCATGATGCCTTTACATTCAATTTTAAGGGAAATTTGAGACCCAAAACAAAATAAAGTTATTTTTTAATTGTGCCTACCCCTGTTCTGGCAAAAAATACACTAACAGCAACTGATATTGTGACATAACAACTTGATTGTATTTGAGCAATATTATACAACGATGATACAATTTTGTATACAGACTGATTTTTAAAAAACTATTATGTTTTAAAATCAAATGCCTACATAATATATGCTATATGTTTTAAGCCCTAACTTATGTGTCATCTTATAAGCTAAAAAAGCTACAATGAAAAAAGGCTTGAATATAAATACACAGAAAAATAATCCGTTATTTAAGTGAAACAAGTATCTGCCAATTTATTGATTTGTTACTATGCTAAAAAAATACCCTAATCGTCTTGAACTAATTTCATACTTAGCTTATAAAATGGAGTGGGTGATTTTAAGAGCTTTTCCCTAGAACCAAAGGAATCCAAGATATTGTTTTAATTTTTTGATTTATGGAAAAAGAAATTTAGCCTTGCCCATTAGATTTTTGTAACTGTTAAGTACCTTTGCTATTCTGGTAAAGTATATCGAGAAAAGCGAGCGTTATTAAAGCAGAAATACCAAAATTGATGTGAAATATTTAAATTCATCATACTTTCTATTTTCTCGACACACATATCTTGAATTTTATAAGACGTGGTTTGATTTATCACTACCCTAATTTCATGATGCATTTACATTCAATTTTAAGGGAAATTTGAGACCCAAAACAAAATTAAGTTATTTTTTAATTGTGCCTACCCCTGTTGTGGCAAAACATACACTAACAGCACCTGATATTGTGACATAACAACTTGATTTTATTTGAGCAATATTATACAACGATGATAATATTTTGTATACAGACTGATTTTTTAAAAACGATTATGTTTTAAAATCAAATGCCTACATAATATATGTTATATATTAAGCCCTAACTTATATGTCACTTTATAAGCTAAAAAAGCTACAATGAAAAAAGGCTTGAATATAAATACAAAGAAAAATAATCCGTTATTTAAGTGAAACAAGTATCTGCCAATTTATTGCTTTGTTACTATGCTAAAAAAACATCCTATTCGTATAGAACTATTTCATACTTAGCTTATAAAATGGAGTGGGTGATTTTAAGAGCTTTTCCCTAGAACCAAAGCAATCAAATATATTTTTTTATTTTTTTGATTTATGGAAAAAGAAATTTAGCCTTGCCCATAACATTTTTGTAACTGTTAAGGACCTTTGTTATTCTGGTAAAGTATATCGAGAAAAGCGTGCGTTATTAAAGCAGAAATACCAAAATTGATGGGAACTATTTAAATTCATCATACTTTCTATTTTCTAGACACACATATCGTGAATTTTATAAAGAAGCGGTTTGATTTATCACTACCCTAATTTCCTGATACGTGTACACTCATTATTAAGGGGAATGTGAAACTCAAATCCAAATAAAGTTCTTTTCATTGTGCCTACCCGTAGCATCGCACGGGCATTGCTCTCGTTATGTAATAATTGTGTCAGTATTTGTTTCAAGGCTTCATTTTTAGCGGTGCACGTTTTAAAATCTTTTATCGCCTGATTACTGTGCGCACATTTTCGTGTACGCATCTTAAATTTAGCTGTGTCCTATTAATATAACATTTATATTTTGTTTGTCTTTTACATAAGCTGTTGTCTTTTACATAACCTATACACTCATACTATTTAAACTTAGGCTACCGACTTATTAACATAAGTAGATTAAACTAAATAAAGTGATCCTGAAAACGCTTAATTAATTTTGTATTGCGAATTGAATATGTTATGTCCATTCCTTTGATGATGAATTAACAAAGTCCATTTTTAAAATCGAGTATTGTGATGGTTTCACATGCATTTTTAACATAAAATTGATTTGTTTTTTTTTGTTTTTTTAAAATTAGGAGTATAGCCTAATTTTTTTTATTTATCTTTATTATCGTTTATCTCATAGACGCTGTTGCAAATATTGTATTAATTACAATTGTGTTACATTGCAGTGTCGTAAATATATAAGAGCTTTTTTAGTGACGACAGTGGCAGAGATCTTTTGGACAAATGTCAACAAAGCAGTGGCCTTTTTTTAATGGATACAAACAAACAAACATAAAAATATCAACTGAGCTTTATATATTAGATATGCGTTTAAATTATTTTATTTCAATTATTTTCACGATGCATTGTATTAATATTTTACATGCAATGAATAAAATTGAGATTTTTAAAAATTTAATTCATAACTCGACATTTAATTTAAAACCATAGATGTAGCGAGTTTATTTTATGTTGAAGGTGATGGCCTATGTCAAATAAACGTACACTTTAAAACTGTTTACTTAAGCTTTATATACACTATACATTATAAAACTTTCACTACCGAACGTATTAACAAAAGTTGACTAAATTTAATGAAGTGATCCTGAAAACGCTTAATTAATATGAATTGCGAATTGAATATGTTTTTATGTTCATGCCTCTGTATTCAGAATAGCATAGGACATTTCTAAAATTGCCTTTTAATTATTTTTAAGATGCACATAGTAACAGACGGTTGAATCTTCTTTTTTAATGTATTTTTTTTTCAGATATAAAATCTGGTGTGTGTGTGTGCATTGAATATAATTTACAAAATGTGATGCCTTATCCGAAATAGGGAACAAAAAAAAAGATTCCTTTTTGAAATTATACACATTGCTTATAAACCGTAAATATAAATCGTAAAATATAGAGACATAAAAATGTTCAATATTATTTCCCTGTTTAGACGATTACGAATACGTCAAAATGAAGAGTTATTTTGGTCCAGTACATTTACTTTATAACAAGACTTTACTTTATGCGGCCAGCTTTCTATATGTCTAAATATTTTTTTATATCATTTTAATACGACCGTTTTTTTTTAAAAATAGTATTTTAGAAAGTACATTTATAATTTTGTTTATTTGCGCTATGAGTCAATTAGCTTTTGCCTTTTAAAGGGATAGTGCCACATGTTCTTTATCTCATAGACGTGGTTACAAATATATTATATAACTTACAATTGTGATACGATGCAATTTCGTAATTATATATTAAATTTTTGAGTGACGAGGGTGGTAGAGCTCTTTCGGAAAACATATAAGTTATGTTAATTTGGTACAAGTGGGAATGAAATTGTAAATTTAGTTATTATGGTCGGCAAGAATCATTATTTAATAAGTCATATCTTTTGATTAGTAAGGTTATGTTAAAAGGCACTGCATTAAGTGAAAACAACTCACGCGGTAAAATGGCATATCTCTGTTTCTCATAAGATTTTAACTAAATAGTTGAATCTGAAATTTAACTTGGCAAAAAAAAATTGTAATAACCATCACCTAATACTTGGATAAAGGGTTAGCACACTTCCGCTACAAAGTGTGGGTATTTTTCAAGAATATATATATATATATATATATATAAATATTTAAATATGTTTGTGTGTGTATGAATGTCCTTTATAGCTGTCTAAACCATTCACCCGATCATAATGAAACTTTTCAAGACTGTTGAGTATGCTCCCGGGATGGTAACTATCACTTTTTTCAAAAGTTAACACTCATGGGGCGCCGGGGGCCCATATCGTCATGTTTTGCTTATACGAGCTATATAAAAATTAGTTTAGGCTTTAGCTACTGTGTAAATTATTGGATCTTAACCAAAATGTGTATATGACAACTTGATAGCCAATATTAAAATACTATAGGGCACTAAACTGCTAATATTCATTCCTTTGGGGCTGGGGGCCCAAAAATTCACATTTTTTAAGCATTTAAGATTTTATTCACCATTCAGTCATTAACAATCTTGACAAATTATGACACATGTATCAATTATTATACTAATTGAAATGAACAGATGTTTTGAACTTTATATCTTGCCCAGATCGATCGAACGTAACGTAATTAAATTAATGCATTTTAGTTTATCTTTATATGAGGTATGTAATTTAAATTCACGGTTTTTTATTGTTTTTTTGACACGTGAAAGTTTGAGCTGACGCATTGAGGCGACCCAACGAAGCGACGGTGCGCTTTTGTTTACATTTTACGTGTCACTCTGAGCTCGGTCAAGCGAATCGGTGACCAGACTTTTCCCCTCTCCCCCTCCCCTCCCCCCTAGGGTTATGAAGCAAACTTGAGTTAAGACAGATTCAGTCTGTAAATGTTTGGAAATAATCAATACTGTTAGTTATGTCTCATATATAAGGGATTTATAGTCAAAAACTTTGTTTTTACGGGTTTGTTTTATTACTTTGATCGTTGCAACGCACGACGGGTCTCCTAGTATATATATATATTGTGTCATGCTTGATAAAGGTTTATCCTTTTATTCTTATACATTTAAAGCTTTTGATTTGTTTTCTCTAGGGTCAATGTGACCCGTCACTGTTATCGATCTAGTTAAGATTTCTTTTAATGAACTACATTACTCACATTTTTACTCTGTTAAAACTCCCAAATAGTTAGGTTGTTTTGTATCTAAAGAAATAGTTTTTATGTTTCTTTTTAATTAAGACATCCTCATCAAATCTGACTTATCAGCCGATGAACTTCTTGTAGGATTTAGCTGTACACTGATACATTAAAACTAACAAAAATAATACAGTCTGACCGCGACTTAGCAACTGAGAAATCTCGTACATTATACATGTCTGTGTCTGTATAATGAAAAGTTTGTAATTTAATTATTTTTTTCTTTTGTAAAGAAACAATTTCCTTTTTTTAAAATTATTATAAACATATTGTTTGTTTTTTTTTACTTCAAATTTTAAATTTGAAATCAAGAAAACAAAATGTTAAAAAATAATGTATATATATGTATATTCATATATGGTGGTCGGACACTTCGACCCCGGACGATTCGGGCCCGGTCGGTTCGACCATGCCAATTTGACCACAGGACGTTTCGACCCCAGGCCGTTTCAACCCCGGTCGGTTCGACCACGGACGGTTCGATCACGGACGATTCGACCCCGGGCAATTCGACCTTGGACAGTTCAACCACTGGACTTACGACACCAGGACGTTTCGACCTCGGGCGTTTCGACCCCTTCGTATCTACACCGTATAATTTTTTAATATATTTTTAAATATACTTTTACAAATGTATTACTTATAAAATTAATTTTTGGTATAAAAATAATTTAGCTTAAAATTGTTATCCATTGAAAATTAAATACAGTTTGAAATCGTTATTTGTATATACACGGAAAACCAGTCTGTGTATATACCCAAAAAATGCAACGCGAATTCATGATTGTGTTAAATGCGCCATTCCTCTGAGTTAGAAAATCATTCCAAACCTATTTAACTCCACCCCCACCCCATCCGATGTAATCAGACAACACAAAGGCAATGTGGTCAGATAGTCCTTTCTAAATGTGCCTACATGCTCTCTGCCCCCACTAACTCTATTTACCCTCGCGCGCACTCGGCTTGCTGTGGTGGTCACTGAGTCTAGCCTTCGTAGCAGGGGATTATGGAACCCTCGGACAAAATGTAAACAACAATGACGTTACGTTTATATAGGTCATACAGGTCCAGCAGCTTTAATGTTATTGTCTGCTAGGCGGTGGTATTAACTATTGTATTTATGAACTTTAAATACTGACAACTTTGTACGTCTTATTAAAATCAGTATTTCTGCTAGGGAGGTATATACATGTTAAGGAACACAAGAAACATAAGTGAATGCAAAGAGCGCGGGGTTTGTAATGGTTACAGTACCTGCGTTCAGCAGATCGACACCTTTAATATTTAAAAAAAAATGTTAAAAAAAATAAAATAGCAACTTTCGTTTGTTTTTGATATCACAGTGAAAATCTTTGAACGACTTAATTTTAAATATAATCATTTTTAAAAACCAATAATAAATTAGCTTAGTGTTTTGTTTCGGGATAGAAGGGGAGATACTGATTCCAATTTTCATTACATTATAAACCAAAAATTAATATTTAAAAAAAAACATTATACATTTCATGGTGTAGAAACGAAAGTGTCGAACCGTCCGGGGTCGAAACGTCCAGGGTCGAAGTGCCCGTAATTAATATATATATAATATATATAAAGACCTGTATTTTCATGTGGTTAGAAGAAATACATGTTATACAATTGTTGTCGTTATATATTCAACAATCTTTTTGTAAATATAAATATATTAATGATTAGATTTAAATGTAAAACAAGCAAGCTAAATGTAACGATTAAGATTTTGGAATTTCAAATATAACATATATAGACCTTACTGTCGATAAATAATTAAATATTAATCAGCGCACTATAACTATACATACATATATAAAAGTACAGAAATAAATAAATACATAGAGAGATTTAAAAAAAAATACATATAGAGAGAAACAAAGGGAGATATGTTTATATTTATATATAGATAGACAGACACACAGACAAAGTGAATGATGGATAGATAGATATATATTTTTTAAAATTATTTTATTTCTGACAATAATTTTTTTATGCTTTTTCCAAGGCTGGAATAAAATGACCTCTCCAAGTGATGAAAGTAACAATATCATTGTTATTATGTCCAGTGTGTTTGGTGTAATATTCATAATAGGGATAATTGCAGTTATAATTTTCAGAAGGTAATTATGTGTTAAAGTGTATTTATATTTACCCAAATTATTTGTAATAAATAAGAATATTTCATTTTGGGATAATGTGACTTTTTAGTTTTCAGACAATTTCTCAGTAATCGAGTGTCTTACTCTAAAAATGTAATAACACATAGGCCATGCTTTTTTGTGTTCTTTTTAGTTACGAGTTTTATCTTTCATTAGACATGAGCAATGTGATAAGACGCAATTAATAGATAGAAATAGAAAGTAAATTATTAATTTGCAATATGTGGCTATATTTTTTTTGAATTTGGTTAATTTGTAACTTTGATATTTATTTCAATTATATAATGTATTAATTTTCTTTTATATAGAAATGGTATCTGAGAGCTTATCATCTGTGACATTAAAAAATGAGAAACTTTGAAAATAAAAATAAAAAAACTATCAAAAATTTTATAATTTCAGCAAATTTACTGAGCGTATAAAGCTGGTATCAATAGTTTATAGCTATTTTGAAAAAGAAGCTAAACATTACATTATATGTATATGTAAAATATAACTTTTTAGCAAATTAATATTTTTCTTAAATACAATTTTAAACATTTTTCTGCCAATAATTTATACTAATTTAAACAAAGTTTATATTTAGACGTAGACATTTATATTTAGGTATCTTTTTATTATTAGGAAATTATACTTTAAAAAAAATTATTTTAAATTAAAATTAACATATTCTGCTGTTAACCGTATACTATGTTAACAAAGGACAGATGAACAATGCTTATAAGAAAACAATCGAGTGATAAAAGTTGGACTAGAAAGGTATGACGTTCAGCGAAATCCCTATAACATATCGTGCCATTGAAATCCCTTCTTGCTTCTTTATCAGGTGTCCTAAGTGGTCTAGATATATGGAATCATATTAGCTTAAAAAAAGTATACGCAAAATGACTATCATACATTTAAAATGAATTTCTATACCATAAATGATAAATTTATGTACTTTTAATAAAGAGGTTTTTGTCGTCCTTGTTTTACAAACCATTTAAATAGAATGCCATACAAACAAATTTTTCAATTACTACAAACGAAATTGATAATGATAATTATCCATAATAAATTGCACTAAGATGACCGTCAGTCAGCGATCGCCTTGTGGGGTAACTCCCGGTTTAAAAATATAATAATAATAAAGTTTATATGTAAAATAATAAGCATTTTCGTGAGGAGATTAAGAGAGCATGTTTCTTGCCCTAAAGACTATATGACAGACTTCATTTTTTGAGCTTCCATTATTTGGGAAAAGGGAACAATGTAAAATAAGCTATGATTTATTTAATTTGATTTGTTTTATTTATTTTTTTATTTTATAACCAGATTTGTGTCTGCGAATAGGAAAGGGCCTTCGCAAGTCTGTTCGTGTGTGTGTCTTAAATATTCATATAGTTCATGAGTTCTTCAATAGTAAATGCGATAATTTTAGTTCATAGATTGCCACAAAGGAAACTAAAGATTGAAATGAACTTAACGGTCTTTCCAAGAAGAGGTTGAAATATGTATAGATAAAATATGACTTGAGTTTGAAACTAATTGGCGGCATATTTTTTTTTATATACAGGGGCATTTTTGTGAACTTTTAAAGGTCACTCTTTATTGATACATCAATTACATAAATTTAACCTAAAAAACTAAGTATTGATATTTTTACTATGCTGACCGGTTGCTAAGCAGTGTATTGCGCTTGTAATAATTAAAACTGTAAAACGTTTTAAGTTTACAAAACATTGTGTTATGGTAATATATAATACTAGATACGACCCGCGGCGTAGCATGAACGCAGACTTGCTCATCATAGACAGTGCAAAAAACGTTGGGGTGGGGAGGTGAGAGTACAGACACAAACAGCAGCACGAAGTAATGAAAAAAATTGCGAGTAAACGTGGATACATGCTTACTGACGTTGTTGTTACCCGCGACACCCCACCCACTTTTATTACTACCATCCCTTAAACATAAACTGTAATTTGCCGACCCTAGCCATGGTTAGTCATGTTTTGGGTTGATAATTGCTTGAGTTTTTTTTGTGTTTTTTTTATTTGTCAAACCCTTTATCGATTATGTAACTCCGATTTTATACCGATTATTGTTTTATAGCTGACTTCACAGAAATAAGGGGTGTACCGGATTTTGCCTGCGAGCTCCGCAAATCCAGAATCCGGCCATATTTACAAATCCGTCTTCGTCAGAAATTTGCTTCATAAATCCGGCCAAATCTGGCTTGCCGTGTTTGCGATAAAATATATTTTAATTATAGCTCCGGCTCCGGCAAATCTGGAATCTGGCAATTTTAACAAATCCGGTTTCGGCTAAGGCCGGATTTCACTTCATAAATCCGGCCGAGTAAAATTGGATTATCGGTTTGGGAAATTTGAAACCGATTGTCGCTTGCAAATCCAATCCGATTATCTTTTAACAGGCCTTAGTCATATTGGAAAAAGGGGAAAAAATAAAGGGCAGAAAGAATCATTTTTCATAAATTAAAAAAAAATTCCCTCTGGGGTTTGATCCCAGGACTTTCCTCGTGCAATGCAGACGTGATAATCACTACACTAAGAATCATATGTTATTATATGAAGGAAAGACGCAACTGAACGGCAAGTGAACGGCAAGTGAACGCAAGAAGCTTTGTTGTCACCCACGCCCTCCCCCTTTTTTTACCATGTTTTTATTAACTCACTTTCGTTCCTGTTTGTCTGTCCACAATTTTTCAAATCCGCCAACGTAAAATTAAACCATTTTTGATGGTACTAGAGAGCTCAACATTTTACCACATATAGATCTTGGATGACAATGCACTGTATAAAAATTTCAGATCGATCGAATGTACTGTTATTAAATTATTGAACTTGTTAGTTTATCTATATATGTATTATCCGTCTGATATTTTTGTTCACGTGCCAACTCAGTTAACCCTGTGACCTCACATTGGGCGGCGCTTATGAGGTGTTTGGTAAAATAAATAGAGGTAAAAAATATTTTTCAAAGGGGAGTTAGACCAATGAAGAAAATTGAATAAGAAAGCAGTCTGAATATGAATTAGTGTAGTGTTTCAATTGATAAGCGGTTGGTGTTTGTCCATATGTGTGTGTTTGTTTGTGTTGGGTCAAAAATGCCTCACCTCCATGCGGTTAGACCTGACAATACATAAAATATGGAAACCATGTAGGCAATTTTGTATTTAATGAATTTTCTTATGTACAATAAAAGTAATATATACTCTATGATTTTACCCATATACTAAAAAGAGTAAAATAAATATATGTAAAACTATGATTTTTAAAAACCACGTTTTTATAAGTGGACTAAAAAGAAGAAAATAATTTAAAACTTCTAAGTTCAAGTAATTTCATTTAAAATGACAAAAAACGTGGGCCGGGTGTTTATTTTAAAAATTAAAGATTTATAATTTAGAAGGCAAAAGAGAGATGTATAAGTGAGATAATGAGTGAACATCATGTGTTAAACCTCATAAGCGCCCGCTCCACATTTTTAGTCATTTTAAATGAAAGTACTTGAACTTAGAAGTTTTAAATTATTTTCTTCTTTTTAGTCCACTTATAAAAACGTGGTTTTTAAAAATCATATTTTACATATATTTGTTATTTTCATCCCACCACGCTTGCCACTGTGCGGGTCATTCGTCATGCTCAATTGAACATGAACATAATGGGGGTGAGACATGGTCGTCCAGGAGAAATATATATCAATATACATAATTCCAGTTGTCTGTATGTATGTATTTATGATGTAATGCTGTTAGGTGGCGCTGCGATCGATTTTGTATAATCGTTATCGTATATGACGTCATTGTATTATGTATATTGATAATATATGATGTCATTGTTTTAGGCTTATATTTTAATTTTTGAAAAAGCAACGATGTAAAAATAGGATTTGTGGATGTATAATTATTATGAAACTAGACGCCCCGCAGGCGTAGAATACGCCGCAGACTTGCTCATGGAAAGTGCAAAGAAATGGAGAAAGAACAGACACTCACTACAGCACGAAGAAATCAAAAGAAACGCGAGTGAACTTCGGTTAATAAACGCGAGGCGGTAACAACAACCTCAGTGTGCATTTCTTCAGGTTTAATCGCTATTTTTTTATTTACTTACTTCTGCTTTTTGTGTCTGTACTCGCACCCCCCAAAAAAAAATCGTTATCTGCACTGTCTATGCTGAGCAAGTCTGCGGCGTTTGCTACGCCGTGGGTCTCTCCAGAGTTCCTTCTTTTCATTCAGTCAAAGTTGTTTGCCCAAACCCAATCCAATTTGACAACTGTGTCTTTCAGGAAGTCTTCGCCCGTCACTAAATTATTAGCGGCGTATGCTACGCCGCGGGTCAGCTATTTTAAAAATATAGCCTTCTAAAGTTATGAAATACAACAAATCTAACCTACTAACATTCGCCATGGACAACTCTAAATGCCAATTTTAAACAATAACAAGTACGATCCACGGCGTAGCAGACGCCGAAGCTTTGCTCATCATAAATAGTGAAAGGAACGGCAGTAGCGTTGTGAGAATGCACACATACAGCAGCACGAATTAATGAAAAAAGCGGGTAAACTTGGAGATATATGCACAGGGGCTGTTGTTACCTGCCCCCACCCTTTAATACCATGCATTTGCCAACCATAACTGAATTGCCGACCCGAGCGAGGGTAAGTCAAGTTCGCATAGAAATGGGGAAAAGAACGGGCGGGAAAAAAATTAAAGTGTTCTAAATGGGGATTGAACCAGGACTTTGCGCGTGCAAGGCGGACGTGATATCCACTACACTACAAATCATATGTTATTCTGTGAAGGAACAACACAACTGAAGCATCGTTGCCACACCCCCACCCTTTTTTTTCTTCTTTTCATCCCACTTCACTTGCCAACTGTGATCCGTCGACACCAGCGAGTGTCATTCCTCATGCTCGTTTGACATCATTGTTTAGGTGAAATATATATATACAAGATATATATATATATATATATATATATGTATATATATATATATATATATATATATATGCATATATATATATATTAGGGCTGTTAACGATTAATTTAAAATTAATCGTTAATTTTTGAAAAATTAACTATTAATTAATTGATAATTTCGATTAAAGCCAAAGATGAAATTTATGTTGTCATAAGTAACATTTATTAAACGTACTTGTCCAAAATCAAAATAACACTGGAATGTCTTCTTTTATGACATCTTTTAACCAACAACGCAAACAGACAAGTGTATTGACATTATTTGGTTCAAGTGATGAGCGGGTCATATTGACAATATAATAATGTAACCAGCCGAGCTGAAAAATCGTTCACATAACTTTAGATTGTCTCAGCTGAAGTTTCTTATACTGTAGTAGATGTTTGGTTATAAGAAATATGTAAGCGAAGAGTTAGAACCATGGTAGCAAAGTTTCCTCTAAGCCGCGTGGCTGCGCAGATATTTGAAACGACGCCACGCTGGAGTTAAGAATCACCGCGCAGCAATTTTTTTTAACATATTGCAACACACAATGGACGTTGTGCAACTTTGCACACGAGTAATTTGCACACGGACCAATGAAGCTTAGATTTACAGGGAACATTCCATGGTAGGCAAACGTTTTCTCTCAATTGACACAATAACCTTTATAAACATTTTGAACTTTCACGTTGTACTGTCAGATGTTGTGTAGTGTGGATGACTAGGCATAAATGGGGCGAGATGGGGTCAATGGGCTATGATCGCCTATTCACGTGTAAACGAGTGGGGGGTATGAACTCAAGGTACGTGGGAGCTGTAATCAGTGAACATGACAGCGGTACAAAAAGGATACATGGTGAATAACCCATGGGCAGTACAAACAGGTCGGGCAAGACGGGGGCTATATAATAAGATTACATTGTGTCTCAGGGGAAGGAGAGCTGATTTGCCGAGTTACAGGCAGGTTGAAGACTGAACGAGAGTGTGACGGTAGAGAGGGGAGTTGTTTTTTTGGAACGTAGTCCGATACAGTCAAGCTGGGCCGAGGATGATTGAATGTGAAGAGTAAAAGGCTGTGTGGACTCTGGGTGGCATGAAGATCAACTATAAATTTTCCAATTGTACTTTGCCATACATGTCGATGATTTGATGTCAATAAACGTACTTGAACTAAAACCAGCGTTGCTGATTCATTTATCCGTCTAATGTGGTAAATATCTTTTGCCAAAGGGGACCTCAACCCCTGGACAACGACTCCTCCACACACGTCAATCAATAGTTTAAAACCAAAATGATCATGTAATCGTACGAAAATTAGTTTATATTTATCGGCCAAAAATATTTTACTTTTTGACTTCCAGTACATTTATAAGTGGTGGGTCGATTAATCGTTATAAAAAATTTAATCGATACAAATTTTTAACGATTAATCGAGAAGCTAATATGTTAATTTCCGCAGCCTAATATATAATATATATTATATAATATATATATATATATATGTATATATATATATATATATATGTATATATGTATATATATATATATATATAATATATATATATATATATATATGTATATATATATATTATAATATGTCAACATGAAGGTAAATACTCGGACAAATACATTAATTACGTTGAAATATAAATGTATATTTACATGCAAAAACTGATATATAAATAAATACACATTGATTTTTGTTTGCCCTGCAGAAGCCAAAAGAAGAAAAACATGTCGTTCAGAACAGAAAAGAAAGACAAAGCCCTTTGAAAGGTATTCTTTTTAAAAAAATACAGAAATAAAATATATTTTAATACTCTTCTCAAATAATACTAAACAGTTTGGCAAAACTTTATTTGCAATTCAATACGATTAAAATGTTATACATGTTCGTTATATTTATCTAATTCATTTTAAGTATATCATATACGTGGTTTTTTTAAAAACTACTATTTAAAAATACCGACATTTTCTTAATATAGTGTTAGAATTAGCTTGTTTTGTAAGTGCGAACAAGCAACATCATTTCAAATATTTGGGCCCAATCTAATTTATTTACACCTAGTAATATATATTTTTTAAAATTGCCAAATGAATTCACCCAGTGTTATGACATTTTTTGTAAACGTAATGTTCGATATATTACTTGCAGAAACTGCAAATATGTAAAACTAGATTGCGCTGGGGCGCCAGTGGCACCTACGGCACCCACTATTTTTAGGGCGCCTACAGCGCCCACTTTTTTAAAAAGCACAACTAACCTATCCTTGTGTGATAAATACTTAATATTAAACTTACCGAAACGTACACAAAGTATTTTAAAAGAGGGGTTGTAGGGCGCTTACGGCGCTCACTGCAGCTGTAGGACGCCTACTGCGCCTACATTCTGTGTTAAAAGTCCAAGTAACTTATCCTTGTTTGATAAATACGAAATATTAAAATTGCTGAAATGTACACAACGTATATTAGAATTATAAATCCTCAAATCGAATGTTTACATCGTTCCTTTTGCAAAATTAAAATATAAGCTAAAGCAAAGACGTCATATAATATTTTTTTTACAGCGCGCCTTTAATATTTATAATTATTTTGCACACATTTTTGCGCGTTTTCGATGCACGCCTTGTATTAAAATGTAAGCTCAGAAAATGACGTCATAGCGTAACGGATCCAACCAACTTGTGATTTGGGCTATTATATTGTTTATGTGTGACACAAACTTACTGATCTATATATAATATATATATAAATCAAAGTATGTCTGTTTGTGTGTGTGCATGTTATTTATAGCATACTTAACTATTCATCCGATCGTCATGAAACTTTTGGAGACTGTTGAGTACTTTCCCGGGATAATAACTGGCAACGTTATTTTCTAATTTAACACCCATGGGGCGCCGGGGGCCCATAATGTCATTTTTAGCTAATATGAACTATATAAAAATTAGTTTAAGCGTTAACTACGGTGTAAATTTATGGATCTTAACCAAAATTTGTATATAAAAACTTGGCAACAAATATTAAAATACTATAGAGTACTGAACTCCTAATGACCTTCTTTCGGGGCTGGAGACCCATATTGCCTTTTTTCTTAAACGCTTAATATTTTATTTAACATTCAATTATAAACGATCTTGAAAAATAATATTAAATGTATCTATTATTATCCATATTGAAATGAACAGATGATTTTGAAGTTTATGTCTTGCCCTGAATGGGTCCGGGGCCCTTAATACCGATTTTTGCTTAATTGAGCTTTATAAATATTATATTTACTAGCGTATCACCCGTCAAAAATGACGGAAGTTTTCAGCTGAAATCTATTTCTTTTGAAAAAATGCACTTTTTTTAGGGCGCCCACGGCGCCGACCTTTTTCAAAAGCCCAGCTAACTTGTCCTTGTTTAATAAATACGAAATATTAAGCTTTCTGAAATGTACACAAAGTATTTAATAATAGGGGTAGTAGGGCGTCTACGGCGCCCCCTTTGTTTTTTGATTCTATAATTAACCATCATCAAATACTCTTTTTACATTGTTCCCTTTTCCAAAATTAAAATATGAGCTAAAACAATGACGTCATATAATATTTTTTACAGCGCATCTTTAATTTGCACACCTGTTAATGCATTGGTGCATTAATTTGGTGCACTGCTTTCTAAAATTAGTAGCGTCACGGACAGACAGTACAGACGTGACATTGCAAATTATATTGTTTACTATTGCATTAACCTTCTCAAAAATGACGGAATATTTCAAAATGGATATATTTCAATTTTGTAATTGCCCTTTTGCCTGAAAGCCGCACAGTAAAAATCAGAAAATGTCGAGACCAAGAAAGAAAAATTAAATCTCTTTCAATATTGAACAATTTTATGCGGACGTTTGAAAATAGATTTTTTAAAAATGTGTTTGTTGTTTTAATTTTTTTTCCAGTATTATTTTCAAGGCCATTTTTAGCTGTGCGCGTTCTAAAATCTAGCGTTACGAACGGACATTGCAAAATATATATTTTGATTATATATACGAATATATGTGTTATGAGAAAACCTCCAAGCTTAGGCTTCGCGTTTATATAAGTTTGCATGAATAATAATGATATAATCAGGATAATAGTAAATGTATAGTGAATTACACACAGCATAATGTGATAAAATACTACAGCAAAGAAGTTTCAAGTTCGAAGTATTAACAAATATTGCTGAGGAGTCAGCTGGACGTTAACTTGTGGCATTGAATAGTGCGCAGCAATTATGAGTGCACCAAAAATACATCACAGTGAGCTAAAAATATATTATGTGACTGTAATGTGATCCACATCAAGCACATCTGTGATTTGAAGCAGTTTATTATTACCACAACATTACCAAAACATTTAAAAAATGAAATTTCATTTTTACACATGTTAATAACAAAGAACTATTCATTTTGCATGAAACGTAGTAAGCAATGTTTTTCACAGGATAACAGAAAAAAATACATTATCAATGTTAATCATATTTTCAATTTAATATAAAACGTGTTAGTAATTCACATAAACGTTTTTATTATTGTCAAGTCATCACATTTTCAAGATCTATTATGACTTGTCAGTTTATGCGCCCATTGGTCCCATACATTATTATCTTTACGTTATCAAAAAACATGTAAATAAAAATTGTAACTATTTACAAATATGAATAACAAGGAACAATTTATTTAGCATGAAACCTTTGAAGTAAAGTTAATCACTGGATAAAAGAAAGTATTAAAGTATCAAAAGGTAATCGCATATAAAAATTTTGATATACACGTTTTAGGAATTGTAATAAACGTTTTTCATTATTGTCAATTCAGCACCCCTTCCAGTTCTATATTAAAAAGCAAATATATTTTATTCCAAATTAGTCCTAAGACTGCATTAAAATATGACATGTAGATAACAATAAAAAAAACTATTCTGGGGAGGAGTCCGATTTTTAAATATGTTATTTTTTTAAACATACAAATATGCAATATCAAAGTTTTTAAAAGAAAAACAAACGTTAAACTGAAGCATTAGTTTGCAAATATCATTTGCAGTTATAAATAATGGCTTTGTAGTTCAAAACGCATCGAAACTTGATAACCAAACGACAACCAATTGTAGATTTTATAAACCGAAAAACTAATGTTATATATTAATATAGAAAATTAAATTTAAAATTACGTACGTAATATTGACATGGAACACATACACAAAAACGGTCATTTAATACAAAAAAAAACAATACTAATATTAATCACATCAAATAAATTATGGCTCTTTTTAAATCCCTTATATTAACTTCACCGGCGTCTCTCTCTCTCTCTCTCTCTGTCTGTCATCATCTCTCTCTGTCTTGGGCGGGCGGAAAAAACACAAGTACAAAATGAACCACTTTAGTGATCCGATCGATCTGAAATTTGGCACACGGACCCGTCTCACCTAACAATGCATCGTATCAAAATTTCAGATCGATCATACGTACCGTAATTAAATTAATGCATTTTTAGTTTATCCTAATACAACGTATGTAATTCAAATTCACTTTTTGTTATTGTTTTTTTTCCACGTGAAAGTTTGAGTTGACGTGGTTAGGCGACCCATCGAAGTACCGCGTGCTTTTGTTTTACAGTGTACGTGTCACGCTGAGCTCAATGAAGCGAATCGGTGACCAGTCTTTTCTCCCCTCTCCCAACCAGGGTTATGAAGCAAAGTTGAGTTAGACAGATTCAGTCTGTAAATGTTTGTAGCGTTTGAAAATAATCAATACTGGTAGTTATGTCTCATATATAAGGGATTTATAGTCAAAACTGTGTTTTTACCACGTTTTTATTAACTCGCTTCCGTTGGGCATTGTTTGTTTGTTGGTTTGTCCAAGATTTTTTCAAATCGGCCAACGTAAAATTGAACCACTTCTGATGGTCCTAGAGATCTGAAAATTTTACCACAGATAGATCTTGGATGACAATGCATTTAGACTTATCTATAGTCTATATAAAAGCATCTGTACCGTCGGCTTTTGTTAACATCTGTGAGTTCGTCCCGTGACCTCATCACAATGTTTTTAAAACGTTGGGCGGGCGCTTGTGAGGTGTTTGGTAAAATAAACAGAGGTACAAAAATATTTTTAAAAACCAGGTTGTTCTCTACGTGGACTAAAAGAATAAAATAAATAGAAGTAAAAAAAAAGATTTTTTAAAAACCACGTTTTTACAAGTGGACTAAAAAGAAGAAAATAATTTAAAAACTGGTAAGTTCAAGTACTTTGATTTAATATGACTAAAAACGTGGGGTGGGGTGTTTTGGTATACAAATTAAAGATTTCTAATTTAGAAGGCAAAAGAGAGATCTATAAGTGAGCGAATGAGTGAACCGCATTTGTTAAACCTCATAAGCGCCCCCCACACGTTTTTAGTCATATTAAATTAAAGTACTTGAACTAATAAGTTTTAAATTATTTTCTTCTTTTTAGTCCGCTTATAAAAACGTGGTTTTTAAAAATCTTTTTTTTACTTCTATTTATTACGGGTTTGTTTTATTTACCACGTTTTTATTAACTTGCTTTCGTTGAGCATTGTTTGTTGGTTTGTCCAAGATTTTTTTCAAATCTGCCAACGTAAAAAAACTTCTGATGGGCCTAGAGATCTGAAAATGTTTACAACAGATAGATCTTGGATGACAATACATTGTATTGAAATTTCAGATCGATCGAATTAACCGTTATTAAATTATTGAACATTTTAGTTTATCTATAGTCTATATATAAGCATCTGTTACCGTCGGCTTTTGTTGACATCCGTGAGTTCCCCCCCGTGACACATCACAATGTTTTTAAAACTTTGGGCGGCCGCTTGTGAGGTGTTTGGTAAAATAAATAGAGGTAAAAAAATATTTTTATAAACCAAGTTTTTATTAGTGGAATATAAATAAAGGTAAAAAAATAATTTTTAAAAACCACGTTTTTACAAGTGGACTAAAAAGAAGAAAATAATTTAAAACTGGTAAGTTCAAGTACTTACGATTTAATATGACTAAAAACGTGGGGCGGATGTTTGGTATAAAAATTAAAGATTTCTAATTTAGAAGGCAAAAGAGAGATCTATACGTGAGAGTATGGGTGAGCTGCTTATGTTAAACCTCATAAGTGCCCATCCTACGTTTTTAGTCATATTAAATCAAAGGAGTTGAACTTACCAGTTTTAAATTATTTTCTTCTTTTTACTCCGCTTGTAAAAACGTGGTTTTTAAAAAATCATTTTTTTACCTTTATTTATACTTCGTTCCCCTCACATATTAATAAAAGCTTAAAGAAATACGTCACATCACAATATTTTATGGCGCTGGCGAAAAACACATTTTCTTAATCTCGAAAGCAAGTTTTTTACTTCTATATATTTGTTATAGGCAGTTACCTCGCATAGCGTCACGGACAGACACTACTTGACAGATTGCAAATTATGTTATTTAATGAGCTAGCTACTGAGTAAATGAATGTATCTTAAACAAACTTTGTATGCAAAAATTTGGTAGCCCATATTAATATAATTTATTGCACTGAACTTCTAATATCAATTTCTTTGGGCCGAGGGCCTCAAATGTTTTTTTTTCGTATCTGTTTAAGATATTTTTCCCATTCACTTTTTAACCATCTTGAGAAATATATCCATGATGAAACTGAATTAAAATAAAATTCGTTTCTCCTTTTGTAAGCTTTTTATTTATTAATTTATTTATCCATTTGCTATGAAACTTGGACTTTTTTGTTTTGCACACTTCAGCGAAGGTTTCTGGCATAATTGTTTTTAAAACATACCACTCATTGGTTTCTTTAAATTTATTCATTTTTACTGAGATCGTTGCAAGCACGACGGGTCTGTTAGTCTTATATAAAATAAAGAAGAAACGTTTTTCAGATCATTTATATATTTCACACTAATTGAAATACTCTTTCTATTCTTTAAGCTTAAACATTATAGTATACATAAAGATAAAAACAACAAGGTGTTCATGGTATAAAATTACATCAGGAATTAAAGTTATTTTGCATACGGAAATAACGTAATGGTTTCATTAATTCTAGCTAAGAATCTCGAAACTGTTTAGATACAAAAAACTACAACTTCTTCACAATCTATTTAATAATGCATTATTATTACTATAGAATTGTCTTGAAAAACCTATATTTTTTAATTTTTAATTTAAAGTGAAGAAACATTTTAATATATAAAAATATGTGTTACAATAAATATATTTTTGTAATTATGAGCATTTTTATTTCAGGCTAATGGAATCATTTCTTAACACATCTAAATATCCTGGTATGTTGCATTTTTAAAATTCTTACATTTTAAAGTGAGAAAATAATTTAAGTTAAAAAAAATATTTAGTTTAGGATTGTTGTTATTATTTTTTTTGTTGCAAAAAAGATATACTACGCAGATTGGAAGAATAACCTTATGATCTAGTTTAAGATAGGCGACAGAAATATTGAAATTATGAAGTGATTAAAAAAGAACACATAAAATATACTTTTTTTAAAAAAACACAATTTCCAATAATATGATAAAGTATTGGTAAGAATGAAATAAGGCGGGTAAATAATTATTTATTTTAACCAGGTATTTGTAAACAGGTAATTTTTGGTAAAAATAACCTTCATCAATTAATAAATATACAAAAATAATAAAGTAACATACAAATAAAATCGTACCAGTGGTGTACGAATGAAAATCCAACAATAAGAAAAAGGAAGAAAATAATAGATCATATGTTAAATAACCGATTAGAAGAATATTGTTGGCGAGGTTTCAGACCAAGAAAAATATCACATGTGGTGAAAGGGTATCATATTCTTAAAAATTATATTCTTAAGACTGACTCTGCCGTTTTAGATAGTGCAGGAGACAATAGCGTTGACATACATTCACCCTCAAATGGACATGTTCATTAAAATATCTGGAGACAGGACACATTTATCTTGCGTAATTGTTCGTAAATGCTGAGCGATGCGAAGTAAGAAGAGCCTTCACGTCTGGCCAATGTTGGTAGATCAACGTGTGCAATATTGGTATATCGCCTGCAGTCTTTTCTCTATTTAATGAAGATTAAAACATTATAACCTAATTCATCTACTAATCTATTTGCCTGATTGCAGTGTCAAAAAACATTATTAACATTGGTTAAAAAATGTCTATATAATAGCACATCAAGCAGATGCAACACAAAATAAATAAAATTGCAAGGCGTGAAGACAGTTTCAATCAGATTCATAAACATCAAGAATATTGAAATATGTATCATATTATTTTAATTGAAAGGACATAGTTGGTCTCTTTTTCTTTATGGCTGTAAATTTTTGCAAAAGAAAGGAAATAAACTTTTGAAGCAGTGGAAATATGTTGTTATTTTCTCCCATAAAAATGATTATTACAATAACATTTGATGAAACGAACTACCGCATATGCGCCAAGACCTATCATCAAAACTATAAAAAAAAATACACACGAATTACTTAGGAAGAGTGCATAGTAAAAATTATATAGATATAGTATATTTATGTGGACAAAGATATGGTAGGAAAGACAGGGGAAACAAAGATTAAAAGACTGGAGAGCATAAACAAATGGAAACACTATATAAGTTTAAGGCTTAAAGCCTTCAATTTTTTTCAGTAAAATACCGAAAAATATAGTTCTTACCAAACACGTTAATGCCATCACTGACTTGGCGAGGTGGATGAGTCTACACCCTTTAATTGAGCTACGTTTCTAATATTTGAAACAGCTGTGTTGTAGCAGCTAATTATCATCTTTTTTAAGTCTCGCAAGCCTATATTTCTATTATACTTTGGAGACTCGAAGTGCGCTTGTGTGTGGCAACAAAAAACAGTGCTGCTCGTAGCTCGACTGCCAAAATATGTATATGTCCTTACAAGTTCATTGATTTCTTACGGAAGACGAATGTTCCAGTATCGTCTGCACAAAGACTATATGGCCTGTTTCTTTTATCCTAGAGTTTGCGATCCTTAGGTTTCTATTTTCAACCAATAAGGAACAGTTTTCACAGTAGTACAAAGCGTCAATATTTTCTTTCAAAGGAAAAATATGTCAATTATTTTGTTTATTATTGTGTATGTATATAACTATTGTAGGCGTTCTCTCAATACAAAACCTTGTACACAATAATCCTCTGAAGAACTTGTTTCAATAAAACAACTTTAATATTTATACTTTGTACAAGGAATAAAAATTGAGGTTATACGACTTGGAATCCTGAAGCACACACACACATTCTGTCCTTCAACCATGGAACTTCTCTGTCACTGATCCTCCCACCTCATCAGCCAATGGGAACGACTGTTTCTTCCCACGCTTTTACTCACAAGACTTCTCCGTCATACAATCACGCAAAACACTCGTGATTCACCCGTGAAATTCACCCCATCCTTCACAAAAAACGTTTATGAAATACAACATTTTTCGTCTGAATAAAATAAAATCAATATATATATATATATATATATATATATATATATATATATATATATATTTATATATATATATATATATATATATATTCAAATTTTAAATATTTATCATCAATAGACACTCATTGCCTTACACACAACATCTGGACATAAAAATCAAGAGAAAAAATCTGTAGGACTGTAACAGTCTACCTGTGCTAAAAAAATGAAAATGGAATTTTAAACACATCTGTAATTTTGTGTAATTAATATACTTTAACAATCAATATTATTAAAAGTAACTAATAATCCAGTGGAATTCCAACACTGTTCCTTGTCTATTGTTCAACGAATAAAAATTTTAATATTATTACAGTCTCTGGTTTTAACATTTAGTAATTCACAGAATGTCTTAATTTATTGTCATTCTACTTAGTATGTCTCCAACCACATTGTCTTTTCCCTTCAAAGTTTTAATGTCAAATTTGTAGTCGTCTAATAGCATAGCCCAGCGATTTACTTTTGCGTTGCTTATCTTCTTCTTGCTGAATGCCACAAGTGGTTTGTGGTCTGTTAGAAGAGTAAATGTTCTACCTAAAAGGTTTTTTAAAAGTTTTTGTAGAGCCCACACTATGGCTAAACATTAACTCTCTATGGTGCTGTAGTTACACTTCTTTTTTTCTAAGTTTCTGCTCATATACTGTATAGGATGTCGGATACCATCATGTTCTTGCATGAGGCACGCTCCTAATGCAATTGACGAAGCATCAGTAGAAAAAATGAAAGGTTTGTCCCATTTAGGTGTAACCAAGATGGGTTTCTTCCTAAATGCTTCCTGAATATTCTCTAATGCGGTGAGGCAATCTCCTGAAAACTGAAATTTTCGAATGTCTGTCTATTTTAAAACGTATGTTAGTGAGTGAACAATTTATGCATAATTGGCAATGAAAGTTATGTAAAAGTTACATAGTCCCAGCAGGGCTTGCACTTGTTTCTTAGATTTTGGGACCTATAGGTTAAAGAGTTTGCTTTCATTCTCTGCAGTAGGAGTGACTGCACCACCTCCTTTTCTGTATCCCAAAAAATATATATACTTCTTTCCAATGTTTATCTTTTCTGGTGAGATTTTCACATTATGTTTTTTGAGTCTATCCAGTACAGCTTCAAGTGAATGGATATGTGTTTCCCAATCTTTAGTGTGGATACATATGTCGTCGACATAATGTACCACATTTGGAATTCCTTGTAACATCACTTTTATAAATATGCTAAAAGTGGGTGTACTGTTGACTAGTCCAAATGGCATCACTAACCATTCATACACCTCATCCATGGCTATAAACGCTGTGTATTTTGACAGAATCAGGATCCATATTTATCTGCCAAAAACCTCTGTTTAAGTCAAATGTAGTGAATATTCTGGCATTACCAATTCTGTCTATAATGTCTCTTGGGTCTCCAATAGGTTAATGGTCCAATTTTGTAATATTATTCAATTGTCTGTAATCACAGTATAGTCGAATCTTTACATTTATCTTTTTTACTATAACTGTTGGTAATGTGTAGTTAGCTTCAACTGCTTTTCTTATTTTGTTTTCTTTGAGTAGGTAATCAATTTCTTGCTTTACTGTGTCTCTATATGCCATTGGAATAGGGTATACTTTAGTCTTGAAAGGTTCATGTTCCAATACTTGTATCTTGTGAGTCACAGTTTTTGTGTTTCCTGTTTCTTTTGTTATGACACCTTCGTATTTTTGAAAAATTTTCATCACTCTGTGTTTCATATTATCTGGTATGTCAGATGAAATTTTTTCACTGTCAGGACTGTTCTTTTTCATTGTATTGTAATTTTCATCATTTTCTCTGATGATGATATTTATGGTTTGCTTTTCTTCTTTATTGTCATCATATGCTCTTGGTTTGTCAATATGTAATTTTTGCACATGTCCTTTGATATTGACACAATATGTGACATCACTAAGTTTCTCTTCAATATTGTATGGAACTTCCCATGTGATTTCATTCTATGCGTTTGGTAACCATACTAAGACTTGTTGTTCAGGCTCTAATGTTCTTAAATGTATGTTATTTTTTGATTTCTCTATGTCTTGTACTTTGCTTGATTAGTCTTTGTTTGGCTGTTTCAATACTGTAATTTTTTTTATGTCTAGTGTCTGACATCAGCTGATATCTGTCCTGTATGGCATCTTGTTTGCTTATAAGCCTTTCTTTGAAATTATTCAAGGGACTTGCAGAGTTTTGACCAAACATTAACTCAAAAGGACTAAAATCTGTGCTTTCATGCATGCTGCTGTTGTATGCAAATAGTACTAAAGGTAAATATTTATGCCATCTGTCTTCATGGTCTGCTGTAACCTTTAATAGCATATTCTTGATGGTTTTGTTTAGTCTTTCAATCACTCCATTTGATTGTGGATGGTAAATGGTGCTGTGAACTTGTTTAATATTTAACATTTTCATAATAGCTTGTGTCATCTGTCCCTTGAATTAGCTGCAATCGTCCGAAAGAAGGGTTTGAGGAAATCATATCTGCTGAAAACATTGAGTAATGCATTGCATATACTTTTTGCATCTATTCGCTTCAGTGGAATAGCTTCACCCCATCTGGTGGCTATGTCCACTATGTTTAGAGCATACCTATATTTCTTCTTTGACATCTTTTTGAATGGTCCTATCAGGTCTATGGCAATTTTCTCGAATAAAAAGTTTGCCTCGTCAGATGAGTGTATGGGCGCTGTGTGCCTCCCATCTTTAGGATTATGTCGTAGACACACTGTACATCCCTTGACGTATTCTTTTATCTGCCTAGCCATTTTAGGCCAGTAAAAGTTTTCTGCTTATGTAGCAATTGTTTTCTTGGCACCCATATGTCCACCTAAAGGACTGTCATTTGTCATTTTAATATTGGTTTCCTGTAACTTTTTAGGAAGAACCACTATTTTGCACGTACCTTCCTGTGCAATGTTTATTAATATGCCTTTATCTTGCTTGTAATTTTTGTTGTGGCCTGTTTCATTGTCTTTGATAAGTTTCATTTTTTTTCCATGATTGTCTTATCTTCTTTTTGTAGTTGTTTGAACTCTTGTTTGGACATCAGGTGGCTTCCTATTTCAAGTTTCTCACCAACTTCAATGTCTATGTTCTCTTTTCTTTTTGTGGTTGCTCTTGTTTGTACAGTAGCACATAATTGATGGCTGTTGTCCCACCAAGCCTTGAATACTTCATCAGAATTGTCAACAACACTCTCAATATTCCCTATGATGAGATCACAAATGGCATCTTTCAAAACTCTCGCTCGACTTCACCTTAAAACAAGGGTGAGTTGATGGTAAAAATAGCAGTTGGATACTCTCTCTTTGTGCCATCAGCCATAATGAGTGTGTCTTTTTGCCAATCATATTCTTCTTCTTCTTCTTCCACTATCCTATTATGGACCACAATTTTTGTGCATCCTGAGCCACGAAGACACATACATTTTCTATGATTGATGTACTCTATGTAAAATTTCAGCGTTCCATGATCCTTTATAGTGGCCACAGTATTACTAAATTTTTATTCTTCTTGTTTCATTTTTCCTTTATCATCTGTATCTTGGTAGTCATTCCTTCTCCAGGGCTGATCATGATTTCTGTATCTGGAGTCATGATTATATTTGTTATCCATGATCTTCTACCTTTGCTTTCAAAATGACATTGTCTTGATATTTCTTCTGTTTTCTTTCTTATAGGGCTGCCATTAGGTGAAACCTTATTTGGTTGTCCTTTATTGTGGTAACACTGCTTCGCCATATGTCCTGGCTTGTTACAGTACCAACAAATAGTTTGTCTGTTGCCTTGGTTTGGTAGACTCTGGTTTCTCATACCTTGTCTTTTTTCTTGACTTTTGTTTTGTATTGCTGCAAAAATATCTTGTATCTTATCCATTTCCACATTTGGATGAGAGTCTTTGAATGTGCGTAATGCATTTGTTAGCTCTACTTCAGTACAAATTTTTTTATCATTAAATATGTGAATAGAGTTGGTGTTGCATTTTCTAAGAACTTGTGAATTAACACCATGTCTAGTATGGCCTTTGGATTGGTTGTATCTTTTGCTGCCAGTTCCAGCCATTTTGTTAATTTAACGTGTACTTCATACACTATGATCTGTGGATCTTTGTTCATCTTGATTCTCATTTAATGAATTTTTTTTTCTATAATCATTTTCTGACTTTCCGAAATGACATAGAAGTGCCTTTTTGACATTTTTATATATGCTTTTGTCTTCTTTGGCTATACTGTTGTAATCTTCAAATGCTTATCCAGTTAGTTGAGTCTTCAATTTTGCTGGCCAATCTTCTTCATCATAACCTTTCATGGCCATTATGGGTTCAAAATAATCCAGATAAACATCCATTTTTTTTTCTTTCTGACAATCATATTTTCTAACTTTGATAGTGTCCTTTGGTGCTGACTTACTATTTGTGTCATTACCAGAATTGTGGCCTCTACTCTCTAAATGAATTTGTAGTTTTAACTTGTCAATTTGAAGTCGTTCAAGTTCTCTTTTTGCAGCTCTTTCTTCTCTTTCAATTATTTGTCTTTGCCTCTCATTTTCATCAAGATCCTTTTGCTTTTGCCTCTCTTTTACTTCAGCAATTCTTTGATTTTCTTTTTCTTCAGCTTTTCTTAGCTTTTCTTCTTCTTTAGCAATTCTTTGCTATTCTTTTGCTTCAGCTATTCTTATTTTTACTTGTTCTTTAGCAATTCTTTGCTTTTAATTTTCTTCAGCTATTCTTAGCTTTTCTTCTTCTTTAGCAATTTTTACTTTTTCTTCAATGAGATCTCTCATTTCTTTTCCACTTAATCTGATCTTTTCTGCTATGGCAGTGAATTCTTTGTAGTAAACCATGTTTTGTTATATGGAATAATATGAGTCAAGCAATTTGGTAAGGAATGTAGGTATTTATTTATTTTGGTAAAAATCTTCCAAATGAAAAAATCTTGATTTCAAAATGTTAAGTCCAAATAAGTGACACGTCTAAACCATGAAATTTTGTTTTGACAAGATGAGACAACAAAGCATTTTCACACGGGATCTTAAAGTATACTTTATATATACGCTCCGTCAGATTGACAAATCAAATCGGATTGTCCAATCGTTTTGAATTAAAGTCACTTAGTTCAATTTTCAATTTTCGAGTAGTTTTTAAACAATTTAGTTCACTCCATTATTCCAAAATTGCAATTATCAAACTATTCACACAATGAATGGATACGACTTAAGTTCCTTGATTTATTATGTCCATTGTTCCACACTGACACAGTTGTTAATAGTCCATAGATTTCCAATTTAAATGTTATGTTTACAAATAGTTCCTGGAATCAACTAACATCAGTGAGCTGCTGACGTAGTTTACTACTGTGTGTTACCATACAGTAAGCCTGTGCGACCCAGATTCCGGCACTGTGTATTTTTAGAACCAACGTGCTTGCTGACGTAACGACCTACCAGCTCTCGGTAGTGCTTGTACTGTAGTACACTATTAGGCTTGAACTGAGTTGACTGTGTAACTGTCAGGTTAGAACCAACTAAGCTGACCCAGTTGTATACAGCGCACGCTGTGGACACGTGCATTTAGGCCGCCATCTTGAAATATTCTTGTATCAAATATTTTATTGAACCACAAAAGTTTATTCACATCTTCTTACGAACTTGAATATACACAAAATACGATAGTTCCTAATATTTCTTATTTTAATAAATACTTTCCTTTTTGAAATACACAACACTTATTTATATACTTGTAACTTTCAAGAAACCTCCTTTATCAAATTTCGTTTTTCTTCTTGACACCAATGTCAATGATTTTGTTTATTAATGTGTATGTATATAACTCTTGTAGGCGTTCTCTCAATACAAAACCTTGTACACAATAATCCTCTGAAGAACTTGTGTAAATAAAACAAATTTAATATTTATTCTTTGTACAAGAAATATAATTTGCGGTTATACAACATGGAATCCTGAGGCACACACACACATTCTGTCCTTCCACCACGGAAGTTCTCTGACCACTGATCCTCCCACCTCATTAGCCAATGGGAACGACTCTTTCTTCCCGCGCTTTTACTCACGTGACTTCTCCGTCACACAATCACGCAAAACACTTGTGATTCACCCGTTGTAACATTTAAGAATATTAACTCCGAGTTAACAAGAAATAAATTGTTCACACATTTGGTGATCAGTTTTTCTAAGGCTTTAGTAAAGTGTATCAACTTCTTAAACATGATATTGTCTGGCCCTTGTCTATATTGTCTGTAAACGCTATGCGTCAGGTTTTTCCCATAAGACAAACGGTTAATTTAAATTTATATTAGGTCCTACTAAGAGCTGTGGGAAATTGTCCTGTACATTGCAAAGTCCTCAGCACACATGTATGATTTGGCGGTCAACTTCTCGATAACAACAATGATATATGCCATCATAAGCATGTACCAAGCTCTGAAAAATAAGTGAACAACGTCCTTACACTATAATATTGATAATATTTTATCTCTACCACAACCACATGACATTATATTTCAGGAAATTAAAGATCCATTCCTATGTATCTCATCGGATTTAAAACTCTTTAATTTGAGTAATAAAATATAACATTTACATGGTCAAAAACCTTTGAAAACATTCAAGTCAGTCTTCTTGTTATTCTTGATATTTATATCCTACAAACTAGAGGAGTCTGGTCTCACATAAACTTTGACACCAACGACATGCTACTAACCGTAAGTTACTCTTAGGCACTAGATCATGTGGTCGCATTTATTGCAAAAAAATTGCCTTTTTAGATCCCTTATATTAACTCGTGGCGTCTGGTTGATTGATTCTTTTCCGCAAAAATTTCGGATCAATTTTTAACCCACTTCTCCGTATGCTAGCATGCTGAAATTTTGCAGGCAGCCTCGTGACGACGATAAAAATGATATATCAAAATTCACATCGATTGAATGTATTGTAATTAAATTAATGTATTGTTAGATTATCTCTATGTATCTTTGTGTTTCACGTACATGTTTGTGCTAGACTTTTAGCGGTGCGTATTATATTGAACAACTTTTTAAAATATTTTCCTTTCGCGCAGTGCGGTGCGTATTATATTGACAATACTTTTTAAATATATTCCTGATCTGTAAATGTTTCTGCTAGTCTGTCGCGCGATGCCCATTATATTCAACATGTTTTAATAACCATTTTCCCATGATCAAATCAAGCTGAAGTTTAGCAGGCAGCCTGCAGTATTATTTTTTTTTACTATTAATCCTTTATATATGAGAGTGAGACATAACTAAAATGTTGAATTTTCGGAATGTCCTACGATTCGGATTATAATGAACTTACTTTAAGGTATGTCTCGTATATTAAGGATTTATAGTTAAAAAAATATGTTTATTTTTTGAGTTGTATTTGCCAAAACTTACATAAATGTCTTTTACAACATATTGCAGAAGTTTAGAACATTTTTTTTTCTGTAGACACAAACTAATATTTAAAATCGTGTGCAATGCATCTGTTTAAAAAACCATTAAATGAGTTAATGCATGTAATTTTTTTAAAGTATTATTAACAAAAAACAATATGCTTTCAAGGCTTCGAAGTATTTCTGTGTCGTGTGAAATAAATCATGGAAGACCAAAAATGTAATCTCTTAAAAGTCATATTCTCTAAATTATGTGTTACGCTTTTTCTTTAAATTTAGATAGCCTTTTATATTATTTATAATATTGTAAAATGTTAGTTTATTTTTTGACACTTTTATAAATAAGTATTTATTTATATATTCCTTTAAATATTTTAACGTTAATATTTTGAATTACTTTGTGGGGAATTAAATTGAAATTGTATTTCTCAAAGTCTAAACAAGTAACTTCTCATTACAACACACTTTACAAATAAAATATTCAGCATAAACTCATTTTCAAAAACATACTTTTATTTTCACACAGTTCTCCTGCTTAATTAAAAATTTAACTAAACTTTTTATGAAATCCATCATGCTTTACTTCAAAGTAATACATTTAATTTAATAATGTATCTGAATATAACTAATTAACATCAATAAGATTCATCTCAGTATTTTGTTCACCCCGTACGGATCCCATCCAGTGTACTCTACATGTGTTGTTTTTTTTCTTAATGGGTTATGATTGCTACTAGAACTGGGGTCTTTTTATGGGATGGAAGGGTCTTGCAAACGAACATATTTCTTTTTTTCCAAAACAAACTAAATGCTTCTGTAAAAAACACATATTTTGCGTCCACATTGGAATTTCATCAAATAATCTAATCAACATGCATTATATTGTTAGCTGTCTTCATATTTTCAGGTATTTTTAACTTTTCATCTAGTATTTTTGGAGACAAAAAAACCCACGACGTAAGCTTTTATTGTCATTTCCTTTAAACCCAACTTTATTGAAAATTGAAACATTGTTCTTTTCGGCTCCCGTTGATCACACATATAAAGTATATACAATTAAATTAATACTTTTTAAGTTGTTACACATTTTAAAATTCCACATTTCCAGACTTTTACTGGCATAATTTAAAAAAATATTATTCTATAAATTCAAAGAGTATAGTAACCATGAATCCATGGCATTCCTCTGTCATGGAAACACGGTGCATTTATCTTCTTAATTTGGAGCTCTTTTTGTGTCTGGAAGGACCAATTCTAGAATGATCGTATAATTTTTCGTTTTCACACAATTATGACGTGATGAGGTATTACCTGTTCTTCATTATTGACATTTTTCGGATGTGACAACACTGGTGTACTCTTAATTTCCTGTAGAATTTCCTTTGCGAATTCCCGTTATACTGTTGAATCGTCTGCCTAGTTCTCTCAGTCAATTTGGGATATCGATGCTGGTCATCGTTATTTCTCTCCAGCATACGTCAATGCATCTTAGGCATGGCCGCCAAACAAACCTTAACTCTGTCGCCGACTCGCGGTGTATCACATCTTTGACTTAAAATGGCTGGAGTTCTACACAGATATATTGTTTGTTCAGGATCTCGACTTATTAAAGTCTAGAATGAATATCAAGCATCTGAGCCGTTAGTGCTTTTTTCCAAGAATCGCAATTCATAGATGAGCATACTCTGTAAAAAGATACAATATTTGTGCAGCTTAGTTGTAGATTTTTTGTTGTTAGACTAGATACTTTTATTTAGTCTCAATGGTTCCTGCTATTCTTTTTCTTATCCCTTATTTCCTCAGCCAAAAGAGATACCTTTTTTAAAGAATTTACTTTTCTTTTACCAAATCGCTAATTTTTAATAGGTCATTTTGAAAACATGTCATTGCAAAAGTAAAACAAAAAATTGATAAAAGTAAGTTAGAGCTCTATTTTTATCTTTATTATTAAAAAATATATTGCTTGTAAATAAGTCGATCTTGTTTTTCATTAACATTTAGAAAATATATATTTGCTTTTTAATTGTTTTTATTCCTTCCAGATGAAATTTCGTATGAAATTGAAGAAGGAACGAAAAACTTACAATTCCTGTACGATGAGTGTACCAAAGGTCAAGGACATAAAGAATTTATTAAAATCAACAAATTTTCAATTCAGCATCTCCCTAGAGATTACCAAAAAAAAGATATCCTTAATTTGGTAAAATGCATGGCACATTTAACAGTTCATGTATCTGTTGAAATGAAACATTCTTATGAAAAATGTTATAAATATGGTACAGGTTTTGTAGAGTCTATTATGAAATATTTACCAGCAGATGGTATTCTGTGCAAGTGTAGGAAATGTAAAGATAAACCTGATAAAAGTAAAAATTGGAGATCCATGACAGTGTTTACATCTATTGGCTTGGTATCATCTCAAGATGAAGCACAAAATACAAAATGTCGATTTTTTTATGATAGTGAAGACTCCAAAAATTATTTTATTGACGGTTTTGAAAACACAATATTAGGACATAAGTGCAAGTTAACATTTAACACGTGCAACAAAAGATGGTTTAAAATATTTGAAAAATTATTAAGACTTGAAAACACTTGGAGTCAACTCAATAGAAAAATCAATGAAAAGTATGAGAAAAGAAATAAGGAGTCACGGTTAACATGTATTGTATCACACATTCATGGGATACATAAAGTGGTATCCTTTGGAGAATGGTACACAAGAGAAGAAGAAAAGCATGGCGGAAATAGATTTACAAAGTACACTTACACAACACCAACATGTCCTGGCAGTGCTGGTTCATATGTGTTCATGATTGGTAGAGACGATCCAAGTGTGGTATATCACCACATGCATCATGGGATAGATGGCAATGGAAACAATTGGTGTGATACTGCTATAGAGTGATCTTCTTAAGATTTTAAAATGAAAACGCTTGATTTAAAAAAAAATATTAAAAAAAAATATTATACTTTATAGGCAACATTATTTAATTTACTACGCTTCTTCAAATCTTGGTGTCAGCCTCAATCACTCAGTCATGGGCGTCGGCTAGGGGGGCAAGGGGGCATTTTCCCCCCTTGCCCCCCTAAATTTTAGAAAAATGTCAGAAAAATGTCATAAAGCTGTTACAATAGAACTGAACTAAATTTCCTGAAAGTTTATTACTTTGAAGAAGGTGTACATATATCAAACATAAAAAAGAATTATATCTGCAAGTACTTTGTGTAACTGATTACATTACTGATTGTTTTAAATAAGCAAGTTGTTTAACAATTTCTGTCACATTTTCAGCAAAAATCCGCAAACCTTTATATTTATGTGTCCATCTATTTTCACATTGCAAAGGAACATTAAGAATAAGGTTTCTTCAAAGATTACTTACTCGGAAAAAAAACACTATAATTGACTTAACTGCACCTATTCTGTTTCGTACATCATTCACATTATTTAAAATCGTACACGACAAGATTTAGTGTTTGTGAACTGCAATGTACAAATGCTGCTTTTGGGTAGTTTTTTTTAATTACTTGCCATTGTAGAACATCCGTCGCAACCTTGACCAACAAAGCTTTGTCATATCTAATCAAAATTCGAATAAATTTGTAATGATGTTGTTGGCTAAACCTTCAGCTGATCTATCAACAATTGGAATATATACCAAAAATTCTTCTGTGACCATCATTTTCCAATTTTTTTCTTTGACAAATCTAACACTAAGTGACATCTGCTCATTGCCTGAAATTTTATTTGTCTGGTCGGCAAGAATAGAAAATAAAACTGAATTATTTGTTTCATAAACAATGTCTTCACGCAAGAGAGACCCACAAATTCCGATTATAGTGTTTTGCGTTGTTGCCGAGTTATACTTAAAGAGTCGGCCTAGGGCAAGGCGAACGAGGCAAACGCCTTGGGCCCCGCGCTTTGACTAAACATTTTACGTCTTTTTACACGTTTACAAACGACATGTTGAAAATGGAGAAGTTGAAAACTGAAAATGGCTTATACATTCGGCATTTAAATACAAAAAAGTTTGTTTCTGCTGTAACTTTTTGGCAAAACTGTCTGC